>JBAJFG010000349.1:0-42053 GCA_037903475.1 Ancylostoma caninum | reverse complement strand
TGACCCTCTGCCTTTGAGCAAGTAACACAAGCAATTCTATGCTGATGGCTTCAGTTTCGTCTCAATTAGTCAACAACTCTCATTACCAAAATGTTTCCTCAAAGGTCTAAGCAGCACTGGTTCTCAACAGGTGGAGACATATGCATCATTAAGATTACTCAGAATAGGCGTGTTAGGGTAAACACGCATAAATTTACCTATCGTTAACACGGGGGTCAACACGTTTACCTTAGGTAATCTCTATGATGCGTCCACGCCATGAACACTAATAATAGACGAGTGAAAAAAGTCAGAAAGGGCCTGAAGGAAGAATAGCCAAGCAAAAGCGGAGCCGAAAGTGTGATTTCGCCGACCTTGAGGGGTAGTCCCGAAAGATTAGAGCAAAGAAAGAGACGCAGACAGTGGCGTGTTGACGATTGTTGACCGTTGACATTTGAGCGCAAACAAACATCGCCCTGACCCAGATTCGTATTTACTACTGGCTAACTGACTAATTTGTACGAGCCTGTTATGTTCGAGAAGAAATTTCTGCTCTTTTTTGCATGAAATTCTGAAATTACTGCACTATTATTGAACATCCACGTTGTCATACTTCTCAAGAACCTACAAAAACTCGGAACCCCCCAATCGTTTTTTCCTTATTTCTTTTGCCACTAACAGATACTGTGTTTTTCGCTCCAGAAGCTGATTTTGTCCATATCTTGCCCTGAGAATCAGGTGCGACTCAAAAGTCAGCGTTAGTTTTCCTTGTCTGTCCATTGTCCCTTGCTTTTTCTAATTTTTCTTCATTTTCACCATCATTTTTCTACGTTATATCCTCTCTACCTAAAATTTACACTCAATTATTTAAGATTGTTTGTGTGTTCCATGCATTTCCCTTTCATTCTCTTCACAAAATTATGGCATAGGCTATCCTCGAAAGGGAATTATCATCATGTTGGTCAGGTCACTGACGTTGACATGGCCAAATAACCAAGAATAAATTCTGATAAATGAGGTGTTGACTGTAGGATCCCCATAAGCATCCGAGAGCAAACAGCAGATTTTTCCATGCTTTCCGTGGTGGTGCTCTAATGACGCGGCGAATGCTAACTAGTAAGTAGTGCTAACCCGATAATCGGATTTTCTGGACAACACTCACGAGGGATTTAGTGTCAGTTGCGGACTTGATTGCAGACAACTTTTACTCTGTATGAGAGTTGCAATCTCAAAAATATGTTCTGTTGCTTCTCGTTGTAATTTGTATGGCTTTATATTGCGCACGGTATCAACAAATAAGTATCTACTTCTCTGTGAATAACCACGTCCAAACCTTTACGAAGAATTGATGAGCACTTCTGAAGGGCACGAATATATTGAGGATGGCTGATTTCCCATTTTTCCCATTTTCTCTGCTTAATAAAGGTTTTGTCCATTCGTTTTCTCAAAAAAAGTTCACTTGCCAGAAATTGACTGTGAGTTTCTATGATGATTTTTGACATGTCCTGCATTAGTTCAAGTAGAAGCATTACCAACTCCATGACCTCTATCAAATATTTATTTATCATCTACTTGAATACAGCTACCGTGGGTGATTCCTCGTATGATGGAATTGATGAACTTGATGAACTTTTCCGGGAAGGTTCTAAGCCATTTTGCAGCAAGAGGTGCTATATATTGTTTTTTTTTTTCACCATTACTTCTTTTCTTCACCTGAGGAGACTTTCCACTCTTTCGAAAAAAAAACTGTTCATTTCTACAAAAAGAACTCGTCCACTTTGGAACCGTAGAGGGTCACTACTTTCCAGGAACATTCATGAATCCCAGGCAGCAAGCGTGGGAATTTTCACCTCAGAGTTGAATACTTCTTCCAGGAGCAATCGTTACAGCATGATGAAGATGTGTAGCCCTAAAGATTGTGCTGCGACACCTACTCTGCTACTAATGACCCAACGAAGCGCCTCCTTACACCTCTCACAAGATATGGCTGAAGCAAGCAGGGGCTACCATTTCGGTCTATTTTTTCTCACTCAGTTACATGTGCTTATACCAGTGGAACATAGCGCTAGCGAACCATTTTTGACTTGGCATTTAGTTCCCTTAAGTGTGTGATCTGGCGCCTTGTTGAATTGTATCGCATTGACAACCGAGCACAATATACCACTGCTCTTGGAGTGAAATTTCAATGGAAGCAGAAGCTGACATGAAGCCAGCTAGTACTTTGTGTCGCATGAAAGAGGTAGAGGGTAGGGGGTGGCTGCACAAATATGCTCATAGATTTTGCCGAATTTTGCAATTTTTTTTCAGGGAATAAAAGTGCACCCTCTTCAATGCTATACTAAAACATGTTTCATTCTTCAGAACAGGACCAGTCCTTTGAATAGGAGCTTTTCTTTGTTTGATATGCTCACGGCGATGGACTTTAAGCTGTATGTAAATTATTAGATGGGTGAAAAACAGGGATGAGCGGAAGTACTGCATGAGACCGGAAGTCGGAAGTCGGAAGTTGGGGGAAGTTCGAAATCTGGCGAAATTTGGGGCGATGAATTCAGGAACTTCCGACTTCAGGAAACCGGAATTCCGCTCATCTATGGTGAAAACTCTCTGTTGTGCTTGATCATTTTTTTTTTGCGAGGACAGAATAATTATTTTTCTCTTGAGAGGACACAATAATTATTTTGAATAGCCACCTGCTGAAACAACGCTGAAAGTACCTGTCGAGAGAAGAATGGTTCCTTTCTTCTACTTTTTTCCTGTAATAGATCAGGTGCTTGATAGGAATCACTGGAGCACAGTCGCCAGGAGCAGGATCCAACTTAACGTTTCCCCGTCTTGTTCCCGACGGCTCATTCAATCATATTCACAGCCACTGGGGAGTCGTTCCATGGCGTGGTCAGCTGTGTGTATGTGTATACCCGAAACGTCGCGTCAAGCTGTTGACACAGCTCGAGCCGTTTTTTTTTTCGGAGCGGATCCATGCTGGTCTATTCAGAGGTGTCCTGCTTATGGTTGAAGTTACTCAATTGTTTTTAATTTACTAGCAATTTTTGCGATTTTCCGATAAACTAGTGAGTTAGGTGGAGTTTCACTCACTTTATTTATTTATTTATCATTATACACAGTGCCAAAGCAAGTTATGGCCTATCAGGGTCTGCTAAGGCTGTCATTGAGTCAAAGCCTATAGGTGATTTGAAGCTCTACGGCGCCTGGGTACGTAGGACGTAGGATTTCGCTCCTGCACGAGTTCTTACTAGTGCACCTGATTAGTTGCATAGCAGCCTACGCCGCTACTCGCACGCAGTTTGCGCGAGCGTATGGCTTGCGTGCGTGCGAGGATTACTGGTCTTTAGCGGAAGCAGCTCCACTCACTAAACGATAACACTTTCTTATATTTACTAATATTTCGCTTTCATTATCACCTTAGTAGTGACGGGTAGGGGTGCGGTTTGATGCACAAGCAAGAAAGAAGGATAAAATCTATGGAACATCCAGATTCCTAGGTTTAGCCTTTTTGCGATAAGAGAAATCTTAACACGAAGAAGTATTTACATGAATATAGAGTAGCATAAAAATATTATTAACATTTGGTTATTTTGTGGAATTTAGTATAAAATCATTCACGAACTTCCATTCAACAAAAACTCATGAGTATGAAGCGTTGCACCTGGAGAGGTCAAACTAGCAGTGCTCTTCTATTGGCTACTTGATCGAATTGACCAATCGTAAAACTTGGTCACTCATATATTGTTAGGTACAAAGCTCCACAACCGAGAACCACAGCAAACTGCCAATACAAGTTGTTTGATAGTATCTGAAACTTGCTTCAGCCAAAGCTTGTCTACAAATTGTAACGCCAAAGATTGACAGCTTGGCAAGTTGTCGACAAGCTTTAGGTCCACGAATTGTCAACAAAAAGAGGCGAAAGCAAGTTCCCAACAAGCTTTAGGAAAAGCAAGTTTTGAATACGATCAAATAAATTGTTCTGCGTGGGTGTTCTGTGTGATCCTTTGGTTTCCGTAAACATGATTTCTCGCCAGGACCTATTCCCAGCTCGCTTATGGTTGGCTAAGCAGATGTGGGCGGAGCGTGTCGCAATCCTGAGCAGGTAATTTTGTCGTTTATTTCGTTATTTCAACAACTCATTGCTTTTTGAAAGGGAATATGCTGTACTATGATGAAAACCAGTCCATGACGTAGAATCTTCGCAGCAATTGGGTGATGTGTTCACTTTTTCTGGCTATTGAGTGTCGGAGACGCTCTTGAGGCTATTGAAGCAGGTCTGCGAGTTTCGCACTGTATGCTCATTTATATAGTTATCGCTCTCCTCAATTTCTCCACCTTCTCTTTGTTTTTCTTCTTTCTCAACTGCCTGAAATAGCCACATTCTTCCTTCTTCAATCCCTTGTCATGGAACTCAGTCGGACTTCATGAGTTTTTGTCTCACGATTAGAAGCATAATTATTTCGTCAACATAATGAGTATATAAAAGAAATTTTCATCCTTTTTTTCGAACTTATTGATTCGTTGGAACTTGCATGGGTGTATCCAAACTGCCAACGATGATTTATTCAATGAGGTGCTGTTAACGTAGCGCACGTTTCCATCATGCTCAGCATTTTCTCTCTCACTCTCTATTCTTTCTCTGATAACTGTGCGGCACGAATGCAGCACGTACGGCATAATGTTAGCAGCAACGGTTGCCAGCTGCTGCCACCCTCCCCCCAATTGCTGCTGAAGCAGTCGACCTTTTAGCAGCAATTGCTGAGGGACAGCAGCAGTCAAGGGGAGGATGGCAGCAACTGGCAACCGTTGCTGCTAGGGTTTCTACTCGAACCAATACGCCGTTTGGTCTGCGTTCGTCCTGCAAAAATATCAGAGTTCGTGAACAAAGAAACGTTATTTACAATTCAAAAAAAACTTCTGGATTTCTCCAAGATCATAGTGATTTACATTCATGACAGAATGTAAATACATGCTTAACTCGGTTTCGCTTTTATCTTCCTTTTCCGATCTGTGTTCTCGGCAAACCTGCTAGACGCTAGCGATCGCGTCGAAAAAACTGAAAACCACCACGTAGCGGAACAGCTGTAGCTGAATATTCAAATCATGGCGGTTCCAATTATGGTTGGTTAAAGTGAAAATTCCTGCGAAATCTCTTGTGCTCCGCTGATCATGACTAAACTTTGAAATCTAGTGGTTAAGAAAACGTGCAGGATTATTTTGAACATCCTATACCCCTGGATTTTTTCCAGATTCCCCACTCTTTTTTAAGAATAGCAATTGCCATAGGAATCAAGTTCTAGCACTCTCAATATTCTTATTTTTGTCTGTCGTTTTTTGTTTTTGGTTCTTCATTATGCTATGCTCAATATTTTCTTAAAGGCAGAGGTCCACCTCATTTTCGTAGTTCAGCTAACAGCAGATTCTGCATCTACTCGGCGCGATGGTTCCAACGGTATACATAAATTGTCTCAGAATGGTCTGTAAACCCGTCTTCCAGGACGGGGTCGGTAACAGATTGCCAACCCGAGTTGACATGTGAAGCCGTTGATCTTATCGATTGGACACGCCAACACTCGTTGACCGACGCGACAGCCGTGGCAGGCAGCCAGCACTGCTTGGAGCGATCCGCCTCCGGGCTCCAAATTTTTATCCAGTTCGAGCCTTTCAAAAATGGGGATTTCATCGCTTCTGTGCCTGTTGATGTGCATCCCAGGGATCAACATGATGAGAAGGTCTAGGATATGTTGGTAAATCCAACAGGCAGAACGAGGTGGCCCTCTGCCTTTAACGAGCATTGTAAAAAAAACAAAATATCAAAGTAAATAGACATAGACAATATCAAAGTAAATAGACAAATAATACATTCATCATGTTATTGTTAATAAATAAAAAACACGCTAATTTCCCCAATGGCTTGCATGCAATACATTTCATGGTTTTTTTATTCAAAAAAAGTGCGCATCACTTCGCAATTGGCTCCGCCCAAACCATATGTGATCGCTGCGGCGAGATCAACTCGTTCTGTGTTTCTTATTCGAATATTTTGATAATAATCACGGTGAAAGAAGGATAATTCTAATTATTTACTCAGTTATTCATTCATTTCTATTCATTCACTTATTTCATTTTCTCCACGCGGTCGAGCTAAATATCTTCATAAACAATGATAAATAATGACAGTCTATAGTTACGCGGAGACCAAACAGATACAGTCCTTATCAAAAAGATAGACGGATTGCGCGTGCGGTTTCATATCGTCGCGGCCGCAGAATCGCGGCGGGACCTATTCGACTCTTTCACTTTGACTATGCTCTCTTCGCATCCATCGCTCAGGTCCCATCGCGTTTCTGCAGTCACGGAATCCGTCTATCTTTTTGAGAAGAACTGTATAGTCCTTGTCCAAAAGATAGACGGATTGCGCGTGCGGTTTCATAGCGTGGCGCCCGCAGAATCGCAGCGGGACCTACTCGACCCTCTCAATTCAAGCATGTGCTTACTGCATCTCTCGCCTAGGTCCCACTGCGACTCTGCAGTCACGGAATCCGTCTAACTTTTCGACAAGGACTATACACATGAATGTCGGTGACAAACAAAAGCAGATGGTTGTTAGTCATATTCATTTGCTTATTAACTATTATTATTAATTAATAAATCATTTATTGTTTGTTTACGTTACGGTTACGCTACGTACAATGCGTTACGCCACACCAAGACACAACGCGTTACGTAGCTTTACGTTGTGTTACGTTGTTCTACGTTAGGATCTCCATAAACGGATACGCCTACGCCGAATTCCACAGTTTTTGCTCCATTTCTCATGCTGTGTAGGAAATTTTTGCACTTTTTCTCTTTTTTCTTTCTTTTTTACTCATTCCAACCGTTCTGCAAGGTGAATGAATGACGCGAAAATCGAATGAGTAAAATGAAATCGAATTAACCAATGTGCAGGAGAGTCGTTTTGCTAATGCTAAGTAATGTTTGCTAAGAAACGCTGGAATGAACTCAGAGAAAGTGGACGGGGAATTCGTTGCACGCAAAAAAAAGTGCAAGCCTATCAGCAAATAAGAGTTCACAAGGCTTGACCTTGTGAATTTGCTAGCTCTGGATTGTTTGCGGTAAGGCAATTTTCCTTGCAGTGTTCCAGCAAAAAGACACGAAGTATAAAATTCCCGTTGTTGACAGACTTGTTTTTTTTAATATTTATCTATTTGCGGCTTAGTCATAGCTTATGCGATGAAGTATGATTCATTTACATAAACATAGCAGTATACATAATTGTAGAACGCGATTCCAACGACAGGCATAGCAAAGCAAGCCGAGTACAAATTGAATTTTTTTTTACCATTCCTACCTTATTGGATTACTTGTCAACACTGAAATGTGAACTGACTGCATTTCAAAGTCCAAAGAGTGAGAAAGTCATCAAAATCTCTCCAAAAAAATGTGAAATTATATTAAAACCCGGGAGTTCCCTGTGAATTTTCCTAGCGCAATGTACGTATATTTTGCAGCTGACTAGCAAGTCCTGGATTTCTTCCAGAACTCTCGTGACAGATGATTGAAAGGATAATAGCTCGAGAAGAGCTACAACTAGTCATTGTGTGCTGTTAATGAACGCTTTGCATGCCCGTCTAGGACGGAAAGCATCGCAAGAAGGAAGAAATGAAATAGAGATGGTTTTGGTTCTGTCATTCGATCATCAAAATAATTTGCGTCCAGATTTTGATGCGAATATTTTTCAGTAGCACTTTGAACTGCTATCCTATATTTATGCGATTGTCTAGTGTCTATTACTATTTATTTATTTATTTATTTATTTATTCGTACGCAGCTGTTTTGATGGGAGACTTCCTTGTATGCTCCTCATACGACGGGATGGAGAACAAGCTTTTGTTTGTTTTGAGATGGGGTCTGTTCTTGAAGAATCCTTCATTTCCTCACATGGAAAAATGTTTTGAAGAATATGCACGACAAGAATATCCATCTGTGAGAACACTCTTATTATTGCCATCCACTATCAACATATTATTAGGTTGTCGAAAAAGTTTCCCGCCATTTTTTATTCTTCATATTCGAATTTATTTTTTTTCCTTAATACAACCAACATCTACTAACAATTATATGCACCATCATATTCGACAACATATTGCCATTCATCAGGTAATTTTTGGATCTCGCTTGTGTAGAAATCTTGGTGTTTTGAGCCATAAAACTCCGTGAGTCACTTTTTGAGGTGGCCCATATTGTCGAATTTTCCCTTGCATTTGAGCGACGGGAACAGATGACAATCTGTTGACGCCAGGTCTGATGAGTACGATGGGTGGGGCAGGACATGCCACCCCAGGCTCTGAACTTTTTGCTGCGTCCCCTTCCCAACGTGTGGCCTAGCGTTGTCGTGGACAGAGTAAACTTTGTCCTTCTTCCCAGGTAGAGCTGCAGCGACGCGACTCTAATGTCTGCACTAGAGTTCGGTTGTAACAGTGAAATTCGGTGGTAGGGATTTCCAACGGATAATCTCCTTACAATTCCACCAAACGCTAAGCATTGCCTTCGGGGATGGAATTCTGTTTTTGGTGTTGGAATCTCAAGATCTTTGAGCCACTGGCGCTTCCGCCTGTCGTTCGCGTAGGCCACCCACTTCTCGTCACCGGTGACCAGGTTGTCGAGCCAGGCGAAAGTTCGTCGAAATGTTAAAAAGTTGATGCATGCAGCCCTTCACACGTGAAGCTGATGCCTACTCAGATCATGAGGTATCCATACGCCAAACTTCCATGTCTTTCCAAAGCAATGCAGATGGGCAGCTATAGTGTCGTGATGGCACTGGGGTTCCTCTGCCAGCTCGCGGATCCTCTTAAACCAGCTGCAGAAAGCGCTCGTCATCCACTTTGGTCGGCCAACCAGATCTTCGTTTCTCACCGAAGTAGAAGTCGCCGTTTTTGAACTTGCGGAACCAAACTTTTGACATATCGTAAGAGACAGTCGAAGTGCACATAGCATCACATATATTCCTCGTTGCATCGCTTGCGTTACTATGTTTTCTGAATTCGTAGAGCAGAAGCAGTCGAACCTGCTTGGAGTCAAAGACAATTTTTTCAGCCATAACCGTAACAAAATGCTAAGGAAAATTGGATGTAAGTGGACTATTGACCAACCTTTATATGCATACAGGTCGAGAAGTTTCAAATCAATGTTAATATAAGATACAAGATACTAAACTAAACGGCGGGAAACTTTTCCGACAACCTGTTATTAACACTTTTGTGAGTCACTTTAGTTGACAATAATCAAACAGTAATTCATACAACAATTCTTCAATCATTTTTCCACACGATTCCCCATTAAAAGATTTCAAAGAAGTCCAAAAATTGTTTTAAAAAATCTTCTGTTTCCAATATCCAGGGCTTACATATACATATACGATGTGTTTCATCTAAACAACCACACCCGCTCTCACGGATGTTATGCTGTGATATCGATGCACATCACATTTCGCAATCCACAAATCTGGACAGTGTTCCAGGAAGTCTCGGAAATCTCTGCAAGGGGTTCCACCTCCTCACCTCAAGCAGTTGTAAGAGATTATCTTGCCAATATTTCAAGCCATAATCTGTTACCTCAGAGAGGGCCGATAGAGTGGCTTGGTCCGCAATTACGACCTCAGCACGATGTTCGCAAACTGTTCTAATTTTTAAATCTTTTCTGCAAGTTCTGATATGTATGTGGTGTGAATCCTTCCATTTTGATGTGTTCCTACAGCCACTTAGTGAAAGGCCCTTCCAGACGCATTCTGCGGTGTGCTCCCATCGATGAAACCAGTGCAGTCGTAATTGCAGACAAAATCACTCCATCGGCCCTCCCTGAGCTGAAAGACTATAGATGCTCCTTTTTCCCTCTTTACCCTCTAAACGCTATCGTGCAGCTAAGAAATTTATCATGTAAGGTTTAATTTGACAGAGCAATTCATCGAAAAACCCTTATGACAGCACTTCAGCACCTTTACTTGCTATGACTCGCTGCTTTACTCTGAGTGGATCGCTATTTTCCGTCCCTCTAGCAACAATTGCTGAGAGACGGCAGTTGAGGGGAAGATGGCAGCAACTGGGAACCATTGCTGCTAGGGTTCCTACTCAAATCTTCACGCCGTTTGGGCTGCGCTCGTGCTGCACGGTTATCAGAGCTGATCATATATGGGTTTGGTGTCGCAAACAGCTGATTTCTTCTTTGCGTTCATTTTGAGACCATCATTCTTCGGGCGAGACATGCCGCTTCCTCGGCGACGAGAACGGCTGGGCTGGAATAAGGATAATTTCTTCGTGTATTCATTTTTCTCCACGCTTCGCAAACATTAATTATTCAATTCGAAGCGCAGCGAAAACATGTCGAGTCATGGTGCTGCGCTGTTGCTCGAGCTCATTACCCACATGTCTTCTTGGAGGTCCTGCCATCCAGAAAACTACATGCTACGAACCTGAAAACCCTTTCGTGCGCCCATTTCAATCGTTCGCCTGCTCCAAAGCACATCATGTGTTCTAAGCTGTAATTCTTTTCCAAAAGCTTTGCAGAATAAATGATTTTCCCTTTTTGAGAAAGAAAATGTATCTGGTGGTGGTTAATGCTTCAGACGCTTTCCTAGAATCCACTATAATTTTTATTGTTTACGCTCGCACAAACTGAACATTGTAGCCGTAAAAGCAATTTTTTTCAAAAATTGTCGGACGACGTCTGTGAGTTAAATGTGACGACTACTTGCCACAATTTCACACCTACGTCAACGGTTTTTTGGACCTGGATTTCTGAATTCCCTGTCTTTCCTGTATTCAAGGACTAGAAATTTTGCCATTTCCTTTATATGTAGATAGGACTTCCTCATAGGGACTGCACTGTGCCGGACATGGCCCATTTAACATTTACGACGGCTGAAGTTGGAGCTAACCAGCTCTGTGGAGCATCTGCCCTTTTGATGTCGTCGTTGAACCTGCGCACATCTTCGTCTTCTTCCCAAAGTTGTATCATCCATATAGTAAGGGTTGCCTGCTCGTTTATAAATTGCTTGACTATAAGAATTTAGTTGCACCATATTTCTTATGTGACTTGCTGTTTCTATGTCTCCTTAGGCTCCTCAACCAACATGTGAAGCATCTAAGTACTCTAAGTTTACTGAGCGCTACAGCTCCGTAGGTTAGCCGTACATAATCCATAAAGCCACAGGCGAGGTTCTTCTCCATTAGTTGGGCTTTTACTCCTTCTGCTTTCTTTCAACCTATCTATTCTGTTTATACCCACCTGCCGGCTATCTCACCCCCTTCTTTTCTTAGTTAGCTTTCTTGGGCCTGGATTCATCATCAGAAGGAAGGGTTATGTCATACTTATGGGTGAAAGCTTGACGTAAGCAAAGTCACATATGGGTAAACATTATGATGGGTGTGAAGGGTAAGTCTGGGAAGGTTAACTAGTTTGTCATTGATTATCTTAATGATTTATTTGGGCCCTTGCGGAGGACTATCTGTGAGTACTCCACCACTTACTCCCGCACATAGCTTGCTGGTTACGTTAGTTTATATTCTGTGGGCGTTCGTCCACTGCCTCATGGTATTGAAGAGCACAATAGTCGCTGGTCTCCATTTAATCCAAGCGGGATTGACCGTGTGCTGATCCTTCGCACCAGTGGCACTGTAGTGTCGTAGATTGTTATCCAGAGCACGGGACTCGTCATTGGAAGGACGGATAGATGAGTTTCACAGACTGTAGTTGGGTACGTACAACTTCGCTGTGGGTAAACACGTTGATGAGTGCCAGGTAAAGGTAAGCTTGGGTAAGTCGACATGTTTATCATGGGTGATGTCAAGGCGCGTCCGGGCCCAAGGTATCCGAATCACTTTGTTCTTCTTCATCATGACGTCACCAACAAGGATTGAGCTCGCATGATTTCGCCTTCTAATCTTCTCGAACCAGACTCGGCGGCGGAGGTATGGGCGATGCCAGCGCTTTGTCACCCCTCGGCTTCCTGGGGCGTCGTGGGGCGGCGAGAGGCTACCACCAACGCAATATGCCTCAAACTCGAAAACTAAAATGTATCGCCAAAGAAAGCCGAAAAATAGTGAAGAGTGATCAAACAAACAAGAAAATGCTTAGAGACATTTCTACAGAGTCACGAATAGTGTCCAAAGCTTTTAAATTGACTTAAGTGTTTCTAAGGGTATTTAGCTAGTTAAGAGAATTAACGGGATGATGGGCGAAATCCTATCATAATGTTGAATAGCAGATACGGAGAACAGTGCAATAATGATGTAAGGCCAGCGAACAGATTGCCGATCCATGACACCCAGGACGATTCGCCCCAGGCAGTAATCCATTTCCCGCAATATGTGCGAGAAATGTCCGTCCTTAATCTCTGAGGTCAGATGGCAGCACATATGTATTCAAACACTGATGTACTAACGATTCATAATGTTTCTTCGACTCCTTCTTCCTTTTTGTTCTCCACAGTGTGCTTTCGTCACAAATCTTCCATTTCGGTGCCTATTTGTTTGAAAGTGACGATTTACGAAGAAATTTACATTTGTTCATCAATATGTACGGGTTATTTTTTATAGTTGTTCATACGAATGAGAAATAACTAGTGTTTCTCTTCAATGAACCAAACCTTCCCCTGATGACGCCCCTCGCCGCTCGAAGAAGCCGAGCCGGTTCGGCTTCCTAGGGCGTCGTCGCGCGTCGACGCGCGGTGCAGCCGGCCGACGCTGCAATGCGCAAGGTATGGTCGACCTAATTTGTGGTGGCGGCGGCCGCCGCTCGCCGCCCGAGGAAGCCGGACGAGGCCGCGGCGATCGATCCGCATGCTGCGCGTGGAAGCCGACGCGCCCCGCCGCTGTTCGCCGTCGAGTCTGGTTCGAGCCTAAGTATAACAATAGCATTCGGAGCACTCACTCACTCACTCACTCACTCACTCACTCACTCACTATTCTACGTTATTTATTTACGCAGATGCCCAACTTCCACGTAATTCACCTAGATTAACATTGATTCATACAATGGAAGCATGTTGATTCATTTGAAACGCCTATAGAAAGTCGTAAGGCAGAATTGATTCTACTACTTAAAAAAGCCTTGTCCCAATCCTGGCCCGTCTAATATGGCCGACATTAACCTAGAGATGAACTCTGGCAGGAAAATTCTATCTTAGAACCATCTTCACCTAGCTGCCGAGTGAAATTCAGCAGGTCGCACAACGGACCAATTCTGATTCTATTCAAACAGATTCTATTAGGTGGGTATGACGTCTGCAACTGATTTTTTTTTTTACAAAAGACGTAGATCACGATGTCCAAGTGCTGAACGTGAAGTATGCTGGGACTCTTTGTATCTCTATTGCAGACTTCTGACGAGGTATAGTCCCTCCTCCTCTGAATAGTAGAGTTTCCATCCTCATAATGTCATGGCGAGCATGTTTTCACTTGCGACATGGCTGTTGTTTTGGAAACCGAGGTTTACTAAGACCAATCAAATTGAGCCCATGTCCGTAAACAAAAGAGCATCGAATAAGTTTACATCTCTATTGGGCATCGATGTTGGACCACTGAAGGTGTCAGCGAGGCCGAAAAACAAACCAATTCGGTATGTAGCTTACCTAGACCTACTTGCATATGTGTGCGCTCGAATGACACGCACTCTTCCTGATTTTCGGTCTGAATGAACCACGCTTGAATCATTCAATGTCTAAAAGTAATGCGATTGGGTTTTTAAACACCCAAAAAGCAGAGGAAACTGAGTAATCCAAAGTTTGCGTTGTGCCATTAGAGTAGAATTTCTCACTAAAGCATTTGACTGCTGTAAAGTTCACACCTGGGAATAATGCCGGTGAAAATTTCCTATTCTTCAACGTTTGGCTGGCTCATTGAATCGAAAAATCTCCCTCATTAAGCTCGTTATTTGCCTAAATGTCTTCAGAACCACCATTCCGGAAGAAATACAGGATGCGTCATAAATATTGCCGCACTGAAGTTATGCTGTAAAGAGAAGAACATCCCTAAAACCACTAAATATGCATATCCAAAATGGAGGTCATGTCTTAGCGAATACAAAAAATCCACTCCTTTCGGAGCGCGCTCTCTCCTTGTAAAAGCAGCCACGGAAATATCAGTAGAGAATATCGCCGATGCGCCGCAACTCAAGTTCGTCCATTATTCTTGCATATTATAAAGAGCGTAAGCTTTAGGAATAGGATACTCTTACGGGAAATATGGCAGGTCTTGCTCTCCAAGCATCACATGAGAGCAAGTCCTTGTTTGCAACCCTTGTCGCGCTCCCGCCAAGCAAAAGCGTCTATGTTTTACTATAGAAAATTTTTTCCTTTCCTTCTTTCTCAGCCAAGCAAAATTCTAAGGACACATCTGCTTGCTTATCTTAATTCTCATCATGAGATGAATTCACATGTATCTAGGCAGGGCTTGGCTGCTGTGCAAGAGACAAAAGTGGTACGGGCCCAGTTGCAAAAATCTACTTGAGGGACTTCAATTTGGCAGAGAATAGGCTTCCTTGTGAGCCGAATTCCAGTCTACAGATGACCTCATATGAATATCTCAGAGAGCGAGAGCTGCGCTATCATTTCCAGAGACATCAAGCTCCCAACCTAGTCAAGATCTGGGACAAAGTCGATCTGAGTTAGTTGCGGTGCAGAGGCTATGCAGTCCCTCGTCGTCTCTGTGACTGCTTCAGCAGGGAAAGAGCCTGCTGCGAACAAGAGTGCATTCGTTCTGATCGCCAAGACATGAGCCTTATTTTGCATATGCTTATTTGGAATGTTTTTGCATCTTTTCTTCTCTACAGACTCATTTCAGGTGCGTCAATAATTCTGACGCACCCTATATCACTATCCAAGCGGCAATTAGGAAGGCCCTCGGAAGAGCTGTAGAACAACTCCTCCTCCTTGATATGAAGAGCTCCTGTAGAAGCTGCCTTGAAGTGCAACAGTGCATTTTGAACCATTTCTTTGTCAAAATCGTCACGAGTGAAGTTGCACTTTTCTTGAATTGGTCACTAATTGCTGAGATGGCGAGAAGGGGACAAGATCTGTAGTATTTAATCAACGCTTAGGTCCTTTGTGCTTTTGCAAACGAAGCGATGATACATGCAGCCACGGAGTGCAAGTAGAGTACGTACGTAACGCATAATTTTGCCGGCGTCTAATTTGAGCCTGTTTATTTACACGGTATGAAAGGTTATTGCATGACAACTCGTCATTTTCAGCTGCAGGGTGCTATTTTGCAGCCATATATGCCTGTAAACTCAGGGCTTTTCTAAATGTAGTAGTCGTTATTAAACGAATCATTTGAGTTTGTTGGATTGTGAAAAAAAATAGATTAACTAAAGTACAGTCTTCATTCCCACCACTTGTTCTTCGCCTTGATAGGTGATAAATTTGCCTAGAATGCTTTCCAACTGTGTCTAAAAACGTACTCCAATGAGCCTTATGAGCTCTTAGGTACGTGGCCAATGTTATGAATCTGCTACAATTCCTTGCATAATTTTGGACATCTTTGCCAAGTCCGCAAACCTGCCAAGATACGTATCTGCTTGATGACAGCCCTCTTAATAAACTAACTTTATTGTTTGTGGCTCACTGACTTGATTTTCGATGTATCTAATAAATAAATAACCAATACATAAATAAGTGAATGGACAAACCATTATATGAACACTTCTTTGCCTCTTCTAAAAATATGTTCCATTATTCAACATCCCTCCAATCTTAGGACTCTCCCCATTAATCTTATTGCTGTCTGCTTTTTTTCACGGATGACTTGATGAGTAATTATTTAGTAAGCAGTCCAACGCATTAGGGCTGCTTGGAGCTCTTCAGTCACGTGCAGATGACTCACTGGTGGTGCTCCTTGAAATATTTTTTATTAAGGGGTAAGTGTAAATCAATAAGAAATTCGAGGAGAGATGGCAAGGGTGAACGACACAAGTTCATGCGTCAATAGGGACAGTTTTTGATTAAATTACTACCTTTGAATGGTGCTCTAGATCGCTGGTATGGATTTCTTAGACCTGCAGATCCTCCTCTATCTAGGATTGTTATTGGGTTAATTTAGATTCTGTCGATTTATAATATGGAGAGTGGAGACCACCGTATGACTCATGTGCAACACTATACTTTGAAATCAACGATAGATTCTCTTCTTGCTGAAAATATAATATTGGGTTGGGCAATAAGTTTGTGTGATTCTTCTGAGCACTCAATGTATATTCACGTAGTGGACTAGTCGAACTTAAGTTTTTCTAAAAGTTAATATGTGCAATACTTCTTCTTCACATTTAGAGCAAGTCCCTGCGTAAAATCGTCTCATGGTTTCCATTAAGACACTGTTTACATCCCTGACAGCTTGAGTTGCATTTATTCAGCTATTGTAGTCAAACCAGTTGGAGGTGTCGGGGATTTTGCTCTTGTGAAATTGAAGCGTCAAATTCCATATGATAGAAAATAAGGTATAGCAGGAATTGAGGAAATTGGCTGTAAAACCCGTAAAGAGCAAAGCAAGAGCTACAAGATCTCCATTTATTCATTTATTTATTTATTATCGGTACAATATGAAACGAGGACAAAAATGGAAGGTCAAGGGAAGAAGAAAAAAAATCCGATAACACTTAGGATAACACAATGACATCATATGATAATCAAGAGACGAGCTAAACTATCTAGTTAAACAGCTGCCATATAGGTGAGGGGGAAGAGGATATGCGGTTGGTAGCAGAATCGGTCTGGTAGTGAAGGGCAGTGGCCGCCAACACTGCAAGCTCGTTGAGGATTGTTACGGCTCCGGATACCAGCTTAGTAGGTCCGCCAACCCTACCAGTTTCTGCTGTCGAGTCGTCCGGAATGGGGCAGGTGAAGTGCATCAGCACTTGCGTATGGTTAGGACTACAAGCTTATACGACAACAAGAAGATCACGCCACTACGTTGACTATGACAGAAGGGTGTAAGAGAGTATAAGAATGAAATATGAGGAAGTGGGAAGAGAGAAGAGAGAAGAGAAGATAGGTTAGAGAGATGAGATGTCCTCCATAGCTTTCATCCTCCATGGTTATCCATGGTTGTTGGCCTGCTGTAGAAAACGAACTAAGTGTGTCTGAAATGTGCAAGATCGCTTCCACCGGAATAATTCGGCACTGAGACTGTTCCAAGTCGAAACAGTTCTGTTAAGAAAACTGCCTTGATAGGCGCGAGAGTGCGGTATTTCAGCTAGAACCCGATATGGATGTCCTCGAGTAAGTCCAACTGTAGGTAATTCTTGGAAAAGATCACTCAACTCAAGATCTACCTCGCCGGTTATAAGCTGATACATAAAAACATAGTCAGCGATAGTTCTACGGAAAGAAAGGGTATATTGACCAAGTTTTCTCAACCGATCCTCATATGAAATCCTTGATAAACCTCTGCGACGGAAACAGCGGTAAGTGAAGCTCTTCTGTACTTGTTCTATGTCATTCACAGTGCTTAACTTATGTGGAGACCAAAGCTGGCAAGAATACTCTAGAATAGGTCTCACGTAAGTGGAGAAAAGATTGAAAAGTAGGATAGGGTCGCGTGACTTGAAGGCTCTTAGAATATAGTTACATTTAGCAGTTGCTTTTGCTGTTATATCATGTATGTACTCCTCGAAGTCAAACGTGTTCGTGTATGTAACACCTAAGTCGCGGATCTTGGTCAGGCGTGCTAACGGTTTTGCATCTATTGAGAACTCAAAGTATGGATGATTACTTCCAAAACACACTATCGATGTTTTTTCCGTCGATATAGAAAGATCCCACTTTTTGGACCAGTTGCTTAGCTCGCAAAGGGCGTCCTGCAACTTGTGACAGTCATTAACTGTATAGATTTTGGTATCATCAGCATACATCGAGCAATACGTTCCTGATGGGAGTGCCTGAGGTAAGTCATCGACATATATTAAGAACATAAGAGGACCTATACAAGAGCCTTGAGGAACTCCGCTAGTCGTTAAGTATGAACGGGAGTAGGATTGATTTATGAGGACTTTTTGAGTTCTATTAGAAAGAAATGCTTGGATAAATCGAAAGAGACATCCACGGATGCCATATGCTGCGATTTTTCTGAGTAAAAGCGTAATCGGGATGGAGTCAAAAGCCTTAGCGTAGTCAATAAAGCAAACGGAAACAAAGTTACCCTTGTTGACTTCTCTTTGCCATAGTGGGACTGTTGACAATAAGGCTGAGGTAGTAGACTTTCTCCTAGTAAATCCATGTTGGTTTTTTGACAGTAGCTCCCTGGTTGATAGGAAATCACGTATTGATCTGCATATTATGCGCTCCATAACCTTGCTGAGAGAACCGGTTAAGCAGATGGGTCGGTAATTTTTAACATCATTTTTAGATCCTTTTTTATGAATAGGTCTAACTAGTCCGATTCTCCAGAGAGTGGGTACCTGGCCAAGAAGAAGAAACTTGTTGAAAAGCAAGGTAAGTGGTGAAGTTAACCCTAGCGCGGCATTTCTCAGAAATATGTATGGGAGTTGGTCTGGGGAAGTGGAAAATCTGTTCGGAAGCTTTTTCAAAGTGCCGTAGACAATGTTACTCGAGATATCAACCCAGTCAAGAAATTCACTGGTTGCAGCTGGCAAGGTTACGTCGGATTGACTCGGAACTTTATAAACTGATTCAAAGTAGTCAGCAAAGAGATTAGCTTTGCTGACGTCGTCGTCTACCGGGACTGACCCGTTCAAGGAAACACTAGGTATGGAACTACAGAGGTTAAGCTTTTTCCTACAGTAGCTGTAAAATCGTTTGGAGCCTTTGCTGCCGGCTATTTGCTGCTCCTGGAACGCTGACCAACTTGCCAGAGCTCGTTTGAGTTTCCTACTGTATTTGAGATATTTGGCTCTCCCGTAAGGACTGGTCATGGAATGGAAAAAACTAACTTTAGATTCAAGAAGTCGGATTTTGCGTGGGTAGTACTGCCGATTCTCCCCATTCTCAATTTTAGGAACATATTTAGCAATGAGATCCTGACAAATATCAATAAAGGCTGAATAACACTCATCAACGTCGTCAGATCGGTTCAAGACAGTCATCCAATCGACTTGACAAAGTTCGGAACATATAGCATTATAGTTACCCTTAGAGAAGTCCCTATGAAACATTTTAATAGGTCTGCTCTTGTGAGTATCACTTATTGAGAAGCGGATGCTTAGGTGGTCCGATGTGCTGAACGGTGGTAGCAGCGAAACATTATCGATCAACTCAGGTTCTGATGTTAAAATTATGTCAAGGATATTCAGACCATGAGTAGGTCTGGTGATAATTTGAGTAAGATTGTTTGATTTGATGAATTCAAGGAATGAACGAGAGGAGGGAGTTCCAGCGTCGCCCCTATGTGTCATGGTGACCCAGTCGATGAGGGGGAAATTAAAATCTCCTAAAACAATTAGTTGGCCACTCCATTCCAGAGACAGTTGCTGAAGAAACTCAAGGAATCGCAAGAAAATTGATGAACTGCAAGACGGACTTCGGTATACAAGAACTAGCAGAATTTCGTAGTGATTGGATCTTATTTTGATTGCAAGAGCTTGGCAAAGTTCACAAAAGTCTTGTTTGCATATGAATGTGTGTGAGATCTGTTTGTGTATAAGCGCAAGTACGCCTCCTCCAGGTCTTTTGCCCTCCCGATCACATCGATACACTTCATAGTTGGAGTTATGGCTAAGAATAGCATCATGAACAGAGCTTAGCTTGCACCAGGATTCGGTAATGAAAACACCATATGGCTGCTCGGCTAAAATATAGTTCAATTCGGGAATTTTGTTCACTACTGAACGCGCGTTGAACAAAAGAAAGGAACCTCTAATTTTTGATGGATGATTACTCATGGATGGAGACCCATTGATATTGCTGATTCCCTAGCGGATGAGCTGGGAGGGTGAGGATCCTTGAGTTACCCCGGCAAACTGTCTGTGATCGCCAGTTCCTGACAAATCGATCGGATTCCTGATCGGCAAGGGACGCGGGAGATTTAGTTTATGTATGGCCAGATCACGTACCACATACATAAGCTTACCTTCTGTTCTGTTCATCAATCCAGCTTTCTTCCTAAGGCTGCGGTCGAATTCCAATTCCTCTCTCGTGTAGTCCTTGCGGGCGTACGAGTGCACGAAATCCTTGGTCATGGACAATCTTCCTGCTCTCATGTGCATCAGCAGCCTGTCCCTAAGCTCTTGGTTGCGTAATTCAATTTTTATAATTCGAGGACGCTTCCTGAGTGTGTTATTCCTAAGCTTAGGGTGGCGATGTAGACTGATCTTACCGTCTTGGAGGTCCTTAAGGAGCTCATCGTCCCCCGACGTTTCGATGATCTCCTTAAGGGCCTCCACATCGAATTGCCGCGTGGCAGCCTCATCTTCCTGCTCCTCTATACCAACCCAAGTTATTCTACATGCTTTTTCGTTCACAACTCTGGAATCGGCCTGAAATTTTACTAGAGTACTATAGAGGACAGAATTTTGATTGCACTCCTTTTCGTTCATTGCATGAAACTGCTCTTCTAACTTATTTAGCTTACTCAAAATAGTGCTTTGAGTTTCTTGTACTTTTGTGAATATTTCGAACATTTTATCGATACGGACAAAATATTCGTCCCACCTTTTTAATATCGGGAGGAGCCAAGAAGGAGCTTCTTCTGAT
This sequence comes from Ancylostoma caninum, assembly GCA_037903475.1. Lineage (NCBI taxonomy): Eukaryota > Metazoa > Nematoda > Chromadorea > Rhabditida > Ancylostomatidae > Ancylostoma > Ancylostoma caninum. The sequence goes on along the minus strand of JBAJFG010000349.1, from coordinate 21,373 downwards.
ACTTGCTTCTTTGGTGGCATCGTGGAGGGATAGTACAGTAATAGAGTGCAGCCGGTCGCTGTGGCTAAGGTGGCGGGAAGTGGCTAAGGTGGCGGGAAGTGGCTAAGGTGGCGGGAAGATGACCTACATACGAAAGGCTATCGTGTTTAGTTCAGATTCTAGTGAGAAACTGAATTGTAAAAGCCGCACGAACCTATTGCCCAACCCAATACATTTATATGATGTCTATTCTAGTGTTATTTTCACGGTTTTTATACTTTTAGTATGAAAGTTAGCTACAGTAGTCATGACAACAAATTGAAAGATGTAGTTCCTCCTTCACAGAGACAGTAGCTGTTCATAGTTCCGTGCTAAGTCTGGAGGTTTCTCTTTTGGTGCCGAAAATTTCAGAGCTTTGAATAGGCTACGTATTCGAAGACCCGTAAGGTTTCTGCGATTTTGTGGGCTTCAGCCTGCGACGCTTCCCCTCAACTTTTATTCAAAAAAACATTTTCAGTACAAGTAGGGTTTTCTCCTCATTTCTGAGCATTTTTAAACGTGAAGCTGTTTGTGAAATGATCGTGACGATTATTCATGTTTTGTTGCTTTTATTCTGTTGAAATTCATGGATATTCATGTCTTCAGGCCCTTCAATTTTGCATTGATTCGGCTTCCACCGCGGTCAAAAATCCTGAATTTCACTCTCGCTGCCCGACTTTCTGAACGAAAAACTTCCAGGAGAGTCCTGCGAATTCTTAATTCGAGTTGTTCACAGTAATTACTCAGTGTACCCTAGAACACTTTTTTAGCGAATGGGTGCTGTTTCCCGTAATTACTGCTTCTTAAAATTGTGCTTTGCCCTTTTGGAGAAGACGCCTAGTCCAAAGCATTACTTCATTACCTTACCCCCTCCCCCCTCCCTCAACTCTTCTCACTTTATTCCCAGCCATCGGCTCTTTCAAAGTGAGCACTGGAGGATGCTATGAGCCAACCTTATTGCGGAGATCATATTTTCATAGCTATATTCATTCATAGTCATCATGTGTCATGTGTAAAAGAATGTGGAAAACAATACTTCTTGTAGCTTTCATTGACACCTAGGAATACTGCCAGGGACAATTTTGCATCCCCAGTAAAGCCTTTCAAATGTGTTGAGGAGATTTCCAGTCGATGGAGTGAGGTCCCACCTACATACTTAAATACTGCCCCCAATCCGTCACAAAGCACGCAAGACACCAGTCCGTCACAGTCCTTCACTATTTCTTTATGTTCATCATTTATCATCTGGCAGAGCGACACTGGACATAGAAATGATCTGAAGACACAGACGGCTTCTTCCTCACCCTTTGCCCTTCGGTGTCAATGGCAAATATACTCAGCGCCTCCCCTTCTACCAATAAAGGGCAATTTATAGTAGTGCGTGCGTCAGACGCACGCATTCATTTGCGCAGGATTTTCTACCAAGACCGGTCTATGCGGCATGTGCATCGTTAACGAAAAAAAGGTGCAGCCAGCGAGAGGTCGTGTACGCGTGCGTCTGAGCCACGTCAGCGATGCGACTCGCCCTATCCTTCATCATGTAGAAGCACGCGCGTCGAACGCACACATCAGGTATATACATATTACCCTTACCGTGGACAGAATCCTGTTGTCGGTACTCACTCCAGCCTCTTAAGACCGGATGGATTGTTCGTTTTACTATTGCACTGCTTGCGAACTTCTAAATTGTTAGTTTTTGGTTTTTGTTAAGGTCTCAAGGCTTGATCCTGGATAAGCAACGCAACCAGCCTCGATTCTGTAGGTTCAGCCTTATCCTAGGAGAAGGCCTCATGTGTACGAAGAAGATCTCCATATTGTACGGGGTTTTTTTGCATCCGAATTGCTTCTGGAAGCTCCTGGTAATATCAAATGCATAGGAAGTTATAGATAACAAAAAATCTCTACACAGTAGAACGCTTTGGACAAACTTATCCGTTCTGGACTAGGTGAAATTCGGATTCTGTTCGAAATCCTTCGTCCTTATAAATCGATATCGCGCCTTTGTATAGAGCACCACACTCATGTAAGTAGGTCAGATATGAAAATGTTTATTAATTGAAAGATTAAATTTTTACGGTTTTCCAGATGAACCTTGGCCTAGCATTTCGAAATCATTTCTTCCCTCACAATTCGCTTACCCTACCTATTTCTTAGCAGGATCAAGCGTGATGTTGGTAAAAATTCGACTTCTATGCGTGTCCCTCCTTGTAGAGGAGAAAAATGCGAGCCTCTACAGAGCATTCTATTTTTTTTTACGGTTTCAGTCTTGTAACTCAACGATTTTTTAAATAAACGCAAGATACTTTCTTAATTCAATTAATTTCTAAAATTAGTTGTTCACCCTTCAATTTCTAATTTTTATTTTTGAGTTTCAAGTTTTTATTAATGAAACAAGCAGTCAGTTGTCACACATGCATGTCGCACACTCTTCTCGCTCATTATAAGCAACCGGAGTGACGCAGAAGTCCTATTCGTGCTCAAGCAGGTTCAGAGTTCGATCTCCGCCGAAGCCTAATTTTTACAAAATAGAAAAATGCATGTGGAGCAGTCGGACGTCAAGAATCTATGTGTATGGACAAAAACAATTTGTCAGGCAGACAAAAACAAATTTTTTGAACTGTGGAAGTCACGTGCGAGTGGTGTCCTTTCTTTAAGAATTAGAATCGTACATGTGCAAATGTATGGTTGCTTGTAACGAATTCAAAAGGGTTGGCATGTGTCCTAGGAAAATGGCTTGAGTCGTTCTGCTATCAGGAAGGTTTGCGCATTTCGAAAATCCAGTTTGTTTGGGTTAAATTTGGGTGGAAATCCGTTGGCAAAAAGATGGGAAAATTGCCATCTTTACCAATGGTTCACTATCGGTTTACCAACGGAATAAAACTGGTCTCAGGTAATCTTCAAAGCAGAAGATTCACAGAACTATAGAACATGACCTCCTCTTCAGGGATCAATTTGAGGTTTTGTCAGCCCTAAAAAACCTAATTTTTAGCTAGTTTAAGAATGTGGTATTAATCTGAGGCTAATAACTTCATAGTTACTCGGTGTGATGAACCAGCTTCAATGCTTTACAGTAGAGGAAAATTGGCTTTTCTCAAGCATAGAATCGTTTTGCACTGGACCTTCTGATTTTGTCACTTATTGAGTGCCAACATACCTAAAATTTAACAAATCTTGTGGTCATGTCTTATGTGGTCTTATCGGCATAAAAACATTCTCACCGAACCAGAAGCAGTGGGATTCTGCATCCCCATAAGGTATGAATCTAGGAAACATCTTTAGAGCACCATGTGATGTTAAGAGTTCCCAGGACACCATTCACCGAATTGCATCTACATATTTATTGGACCCTAGGAGTCGATTTACCACCAGATAAAACGTCAAATCTTGAGAAGAAAATGCTCATCTGGGGATTTTACACTTGTTATGCTTGGCATGTTGATGTGATCCCGAAACTGGCGCTCCAGCAAGAGATCGAACTTGGTGCTCGCTGATGAAAGACAAGCTTCCGTACCTCGCTGTTATCATGCTATCCTCCTCAGGCGACCCTCCCTGCTCCCCCCTCCCCCACCCAGAGGCGACACCCCTAGTTACCACCGTACGCTTAACCCCGCTTCTTAGGAACAACAGGCCAAAGATTCCACCTCTAGGGAAGTAACGTTGATTTGTTTCATTCGTCTTCTTCTTAAGAGTCGCATCATTGCCGTGTAATAGGATTTTCCACGAGTGCGTGGATTGGTGCAAATGGCTCCTTTAGAAAGGTCATGGGAGACTTCAGCGAATCTGATGAGCCATGCTCTATTCAGTGCATGAGAATAACTCTGCAGAAAGTCAGTCGTCAAGCTTCACTGTTCTGCTTCGCTCATTTCTTTCCTTCCCGTAGGCGGAAATTTCAAGTTTGTACTGTACATACCCTGTTTCTGGCAAATATGCGATACGTGAATTTCTTTTGGACATTTTCTACTGCATCGATGAGAAGTTTCTCGGAGGGAGACCAGATAGGTGTGCAGTATTCAAGTATAAGTCTAAAATAAGTCAGGAAATGTTTATAGAGTGTTTCCAGTTTACAAGTGAAAAAAAAACTACGGATCAACTGTAAGGGTATTGGTATATGTGGAGCCAAGATCATGGGCCTTCATAGATATCTGCAACTCACGGCTTTCTAGATAAAAGTGACACCAAACAGGATGACTTGAACCAGTTCACGTAGCTGTGGTCTTGTCGTGGGAGATATCTAGCTGCCACCTGGAAGACCAGTGTTGAACGGCATTAGGGGCAAGCCGAATACCTTGGGGGTCAGAGACGGAAAAACTGTTCCTGGTTAGTCTGTTGGAGAATATGCGTATATTTGGTCCAGGAGCTCGATCATCACTCTGTCTATGGCCAAGCTTCTGCCATTACCTACTTTAGCTTATCTGCAAACGAATTGCTACAGAAATTACTCAAGAGCAGGTAGGAAGTTGGTTAAATTACCCATTGCTTTGACCTGTCCTGCCCAACTATCGCTACGAATGTGAACGTGTACACCCTGAATTTAGTCCAGAAAGCTGAAGTGGGACAAGGCCATAAAACGGAAGACGGAGAAAGGAGAAGAGATACACCGCTGGCCCCTATGTTTTCTTCTCGTTATTCTTTACTTCCTTAGATGAATCGGACGCAAAAGCATTTTACTTTCGTGACAGATATGGGGGAGGGCGTTTCATTAGCGAATCATCTTGGAATTCCCATTCATCATGTGGGCGTCTTTGACATAATACACAATTTTACACAGAGCAGCAGTGCTAATTAACAATAACATCGAAAAATAGATGTGTGATGCACTTTAAGGTGTAACATTCTAATGAATATACTTCATTTGCGGGTAGAAAGCAACTAGTGCTCTCAAAGTACTTAGAAATAAATGTAAGTTAACGAGCCGCCCCTACTTTTGGTACAGATTTTCTTGGAGGAAATGCTGACTCGCAAAGCGGAAGAGACCACTGGCATTGTTTTCGTCACTATCTGTACCACATATCCATGCCATGATGAGACGTCTACCTCATACATATGGTCTTCGGACATGTAATGAATTCTAGATCTCGGATGGTGTCTGGATCCCGGATAGCACTTTTCTGCAAATGCCGCGATTGCGATTTAATGTTACGGTATACGTAGTATTCTTGGGCAACTGAGGGACAAGTAGAAAGCCAACTCCTGAAATAATCTATCTTGTGTAATCGGTTCATAGGGTTGCAGCGAAGACCGTTGTTGTGGACTTTTTATGAACGATGCACCAGCTTACGTAGTCGGGGGCACTTATTGAAAAGCGTTCGTGCTATTCAGGTGACTGGACGTCCGAGCTAACACCCCATTTTGTGGGTTTCTCACTTGTTTTGCACTGATTCTTTATTGAATTTGAATTTTATGATCCTCGATACCGCGAAATCCGGAAACGTCTAAGGAAGCAAAGAATTCCGTGAGTGTTGCTTTTAAATTTTGGAGAATATCCGCGTAGATCTCGACTTTTGAGTAAATTCTATCTGAGCAATTTACTCTCGAAACAGAAGGCCGATGCGAGTAAATTGTTTTAGATTTTAGATTTTTTCGCTAGTTTCCACTGAAATATCGGGTAAATCCACCTCCCTCACCTCTCCATTTCACTTTCTCATTTTTCACCTTTTTTTCGAATTTAGGCGGAAACCTATGATGGGGAATAATTAGAGCCTAACAACGTCGTTTTCTGCAAACAGCGATTAATTTAGCTAGATATTCATCGTATCCATCTCCCTCCCGCGGAATATTGAGCCAAAATTCTTCTTTAAGTAGATCCTCTTTTCAGCATGTTCTGCTGTACTGGTAAATAACATCGAATTGTACCCAGCAAATGAAGTTGCGAGATGCTTCTAGAACTTTCTCGAATCTGATAATCACAAAGCTGAGTAGAAATCATGTTAAGCTGAGCAAGAATCATTCAAACTCAAGCTCTTAGTTTTGCGAACAAATGCTCTCTAAACAAAGGCGCGGCTTATCTCTGTTCAGATCAGGTTGTATAGAACATGTAGGATTAACGATAATGCACTGCGGTCAATTTCGCAAATAGTTCTGTTTATCTTCTTGCCTTGAAAAATGCGAATTTTGGTTTTATACAGCTTTGCACTTTCAACTTCACTCACTCACTGCCTTAGTGAGTGCGACTACAGAAGGTGGGGACAAACTTTGGCTTCAGATGGTGAAGGCTGTGCTACAAATTAATCACCTCCGCTTAAATGTAGCCAGATCAGGCGCTTCAGAAGTTCTGCACTTTCACCTGACGTAAGCAGACGTGCTGGAGAACTTGAAGCTCCAGTAGCTCTCTAGATTTTAGTGCAAACGAATAGTGAAGGAAGCGTAATGAGCTCCTAATTACTTCCTCTCTTAGAGTTTGTACTGCAATTTCTGCTGTGGTTTTTGTTTCGCAAGTTTTTCTGGTGTCGTTTGTCTAGACATCGATTTGCGTGCTGTCGTCTAGCCTTTTTTCTCAAAATATTTCCTGAGAAAAAAGTGCATCCAAAAGAGTTTTTCTGGATCGCTTACGCACGCCCCCGCTTGCAATGCAATTAACAGTGACGTGGGCATGAAATTGCTCCCAACTACTTGGAGGATTCATATAATTAGATATGGTCGATATTTACATGCTCATTGCGCTGTCTGCTAGAAGACTGACTCTTGTTCTGGGTCAGGATTATTGGCGCTGATCCAAAACATTCGACTCAAATCTCCTCATCTACATTGCAAAGCTAGGGCACTGAGCGTCGGCTGTTTGAGGATTTCGACAACGTTCATAACTGGGGCTTAACGTTGCAGTAATGTTTGTGGGACATGGATTAAAATCAGCTGTTAGTCCTAAAATGTCTTCCGCATAAGCCCTTCAAAGAAGTTCCTGCGCAAGTATTCAAGGGTTTACAGAAAAAGCTAAAACTACTTATTGTAAAATTGTACAGGAATGTACTTGCGGCTAACAATCCTTCGTGCTGCTTTGAGAGCTCGTTCATGATGCTGTACCACTCCTGGAAATCCTGGAGATATGCCTAATCTTCTCCCTTTTCGCCAGGATCTTTCACTTGATTTCTATGCTCATATGGAATGGACGGTGTCTAGCAAGTAGTGCTGACTCAAAAATGTCGATTTTGAGTCCAGAGAGTACCCAATATTTCAGCTACGACAAATGCATAATTACCAGCTATTGGAAATGCTAACAATAGAGTGAAAGGCCAGGGAAACAATCAATTCTAAATGTTTTTGACGATGCTGGGAGAAAATCCATCAACCTGATTGTACTGCAGATAAACATCACTCAAATAAGCACGCTCAGGCATATACGGGGGCAGAAACAAAGTACAACTATTCCAGATCTTCAGATGACTAGTGGGTTAAAGATAAGTGATTTGTGTGCTTTTTCTCGGACAAATAACCTACATCAGATTCAAATGTACATGAGGAAACTGGGCACTATCGCAGAAGCGTAGAAATGAAATTCCAGTGACCAGTTGTGAAGAAACTGTGGGGCAAGTATTGCATGCAGCAGTCAGTTGTACCGTCTCTCTCGTGCTATTCTTCTACGAATAAAATAGAAAGAACCCTAGAGGTTCTACTATCGAACGAAAAAGCAGGAAATTAGCTTGTTTCTCCGTGTCATTTTAATAATAATAGGGGATTAAGCAAAGAGATAGGATCACCTTTGTGTTATAAGGGACTAAATTGAATCGGTCTCTGTTCATTTCCAAAAGGAGTACCATAGAAAGCGAATATTGTTAAACGCATAACCCAGAACGAGAATATCAAATCATGTAAACAACACCATATAGAGTAACTCTCAAATATGAGTGGTTAGAATCAATCTCAAAGCCAAATTCCAGAAATCAAGCGCGCAGCACGATAGAACCCAACTCCTCGGTCATGGCGGCGCCCTGGTCCTGTCCTTCCATGGGCTTGAAAACATAGTTTATTCTTTTGATATATGCCTGTTAAGATCCTGAAACATATTTGTTTCGCTGAAACAAATATTTTCTGATGTAAGCCTCATTTTGCTTTTGGTAGCTAGAACGTCAAATAAGACGCATTAGTCTCTGCAGCGATAGCAGATGCGTGCAGCTACCGCTGCGGACGCTGCAGAGACTAATGCGTCTTATTTGACGTTCTAGCTACCAAAAGCAAAATGAGGCTCACATCAGAAAATACTCGTGCTGTGCGCTTGATTTCTGAAATTTGGCTTTGAGATTGATTTTAACTACTCATATTTGAGTAACTCCGGCTTGCAGCAGTTGGCGATTCTTCATCATTTATGTAACTCCGGCTTGCTGCGGTTTGGTGAATAAGTCATTGAGAGACTAGTTGGGACTACCTCAGAACTCCAGGATTCACCAAAATAATGGTTTGATTATGAGGGAGATATGTGCGGAAGTTACAGACTTAAAACACATTGCTGCATTTATTACATCTCACTATACCTAGTTTCTGTTTTATTCCTACTACTATACGGAAACTAAATGTAGAAAGTGGTCTTCCACGGAACTTGTCAGTAGCAAAGGATGGCCATAATGTGCCAAATGAGTCCTGGCTCGTTATCCTCTTTGCATCTTCGAAGGAATTCAATTTATCTTACAGCTCTTGTTCTCAGATCTCCCAACGTCTCCAACAGTTTTCTTCTAGCTTAGTGAAACATGAAAAATCTATGGAACATCTAACCGCTCATGCATAATCGTATCGTTGAGCATGGGTTTGGATGCTATAGATGATATCTTTCATCCTCTTGCCATTTCTGAATTATTCTGCCCATCTACTAGAAGCACTTCCTCTTTCCCGGTAATAACAAGACTTTTATTGTCGCCTGGTACCCCCGGATCCTCGTCTGCTATTCTGTCAGAAATAATTGCTTCGTCTCGACAACATTCTTGAACATACCTCTAATTCGGTTCTCTCTTTGACCATGATCATTGGTTTCTCGGAAACTAGGCTGCAACAATTGTGAACGCTACTCTAATGATAACAGTTGGAGTGTTTATCGAAATTGGGCTGAAGAATCCAAGAGGAAGGCGAAGCAAAACTCATGGATATGCAGAAAAGTCCTTACTCCGGTCAGACCCTTACTTAATATTTCGTGTTTCTCTCATTAGCAATATTTTACGACACGATTCCGTGTAAAAGTGCAGAAATACCCGGTTTGAATACGTCCACTTTGGAGGAAACTGGAACAGAGCCGGAAGTAAGGGGTTTCCGCATCTTGCGCTCCAGACGTGCAGCGCACCTCGCAGACCGCGAGGTGGTGCACTCCCGACGAGGAGGTGTATGGTGAGGGGACTTCGCACTCCTTTTGAAATTTCCTCACCATGCACTCTTTCGCTGGAGCTGCACCACCTAACAGCAGATTGGGAGGTGCGCTGAAACAGGTCCAGGATTTATGAACGCATAACCCATAACCAGGCTAGCAAACTTTCACTCCCTGCGTATCATATCATTACGTAATTTCTAGCACAACCAATCATGCTATTAATCGTTGGTTATCGCTTCGTGAACCCCAACCGTTCTTTCACCTTGACGCAGCCCTAGCTTCCACAGAGTAGAGGGCTTTGAAATGGGTTTTTTAAGCAATTTTACAAGAAGCGACACACATTATTTCACTTGCCGGCTCCTGGCAATTCTAGTTATATAAGAATTTCGAAAAATGATTTTACAATGGGAGCACTCTATCCTAAGTAACGCCAAATACCAGTGGTGGACGCAGTGGGGGGGAGAGGGAGGGGGCGCCTCTCACGAGAATGGGTCGCCAAATTTTCGAAATTACTTTACAATACAAATAAAAATCTTGTATTGGTTTATTTTTAATCATTTGTTTTTGTTATTATTTTTAATATGGTTTTTATTCGTTATTTGTTACTATAATTAATATTTTTATTGATTTTATTTTCCTTCTGGGTCCCCAAAGCGGCTGAGACACCACTTTTTTCCCACGCTCCCCTCCCGCCCACTTTCTGCGTCCGCCACTGCCACATACGTATGAATCTGTGCTAGAATGACATATTGTGGTTGAATTACGGTAAAATGCTTTAATTTCTGATCTCAACAATAAGAGAGCTTGCTGATCACATTCTTGGGAAGCTTGGTCAAGAGAATATGTTCTAGCGCGAACTGTTCATGTCTCTTTATTCAGATTCGCTGAACTTTCCACTTCTCTTATGAACTTTTGAGAGCCTTTATTCGTTTGAAATGTTTCATTCTTGTTCGAACCACTAACCACTAATGTGACCATTATTTGATAGGTTTGTTTCCCTTTTCATAAGCATTAAGTAACATAGACAAATCCCATTGAAATATCCTATCATTTTCTTCTTTAGTTGTTCTCAAGCCGTCTTTGTTTGTTCTTGCCTACCTTGTAGTCTTTGAATTGGTGTTCCCGCCCATTCTCCGTCTCCTAGGGTTGTTATTCCAAGTAAATTTTGTATCCGTACATACTAGAAGCAGCCCATATGCGCGTCGGTGTAGCTCCGCCCACGAGGGGTTCCCAGTCTCAAGCATTGTGGGCAGTTGTTCTCACCACCTAAAATGGCTCAGTTGTCAAGAGTGCACGAGAAACCAGTATTCCTGGATATTCTGCTGTATTCATGAGCTGCTCCATGAATGCCTCAGCTCTCTGTCTGACGAATTTTAAAATGCGTCCTTTGAACTTTTATGTGCCTGTGTCACGCCATTTCGCATCATCGTATTGTAGACTAATTTTTTTGCTGCTTGTCTCATGAAATGCGTAACAGTTTGCATTTGTAATGGTGCTGAGCTAGCAAAGTACTAGGAAGTTGCTTTCCTCAATTGGCTTCCTTGCTTCTCTGGAGCTTTTTTCTTGCTAAGCAATTGGAAATTGCAGTAATTTTGTATTCCCCCTTCGCTCCTGAGAAGTGAGAGTCTTAGATCCTTGAGAATCCCAGGAAGACAACCGTGCATCTCTCAAGAGATGTTGCCTGTCAGTTCCTTCTTGTCTGCACTGCTCCAATGTGAGTGAATGACTTCATCAATGCCAGTACTTTCTTTCCTAATCCAAGGTAATGGTCCAGATATTTAGCGATCATAATGTATTATGATGTTTGAGCTACAAACAGCGTTCTACCTCATCTTTAGCGGCTTTGTGGCTGTTGAATTCAATTTGATATGTACACGAAATAGTCGATGCATACTCACACTACCGCCTTCAGGGGTCCGTCAGCTTCATGGGGGGTCTGGATGCGTAATTGAGATTAAGCGGGGTAGGTGTGTTGACGCCTGCGTTAACGATGGGAAAATTTGCATGGTGTCAACATCGATGAATTAGGTTGCCCAACAAATTTCGAAAACCTTTTCCCATTTTCAGCAAAATCTCCAAGAAGACGTCTAAGGTGTCTGTAGCATTATAAATGAAGAATAAATTAGTCAGCGTTAATCAAAATCCTTTTTATATGGGAAATGCCAAGCTTCTGACTTCAATTCCGAATCGTTCAGGCGAATTTGAATTCATAAGTGCTCTATACAATGAAATTTCTAGGAGGAGGACCTATACTAGGTATAATTCCGTGCTTCACCTGGTCCGGAACAAATTTTCAAATTGGTGGACCCAGGAGGGATCGAAGGCATGGATGACTAGTGATAAGGAATCTTCGGCTGTGTTGCTTGACACTGAGGACTACAACTAAAAACTAAATTCGTGATTTACAGTGGAAATAATCTTGCGTACTTCTACTATATAGGCAATCAACCTACCATTGGTGGCTGAGTACATAGAGAGTGGACTCCAAATTTGAGCGAAACTCTTCAGTTTCTAATTTTGACAGCTTCCTCGTTTCTGCTACAGCTCAGCTGACTTTTTATTCCTTTTTCATCAGTTCTGTTAGCTTATTATGACGGATCTCTGGATACGCTCCACATCAAACAAATAACAATTAATTCGCTAGGATGGCGTGAATATTGTTCGTCTAATCATTCCTTTGATTATATTTCCCAGGCATCAATAAACTGCCCAAGCAAAAAGCAGTTCTATCAGAAGAGCTCTACCTTATTTCGGTTGTTGTACGGCAATCAGATGACGTGTTGCGGGGGAATCCAGAGTCACTGGCTGTGAATACCTACGATAATTCTCCTTGAATTTTTATCCCGCAATGCCTTCTTAGAATAAATGTGCGTCACTGCAGGAGGATTTCGTGCTCGGCCATGCATTAGCATGACGTTATCTCTTGACACCCTCCTCTAAGAGGTTATCGCAAAGCCTTTCCCGTGGTGCTCCATCACAGAATTCTGCAGCCTCGGAATGGCATCGTAGCACGTTTTCTGGAATTCTAATTTTTTCACTAGTTCATGGATGTACATATGAGTATAGGATCGGTTTCCAGCTAATCCATTTGTGTGAGGAGGAACTGCTGTTTCATATGACGACCCATGCTGACTATACCCCTTTTAGGTTTCAAGCTATTTCAATCCTATTCTGGAGAAATTCTCATTTTTTCGATATTGAATGAAATGCTAATGGGGTTCCAGTGGGGAGATTCCAGATTAATCTCTGAAAAGAGTAATGGATAAAGGCATTGGTGTTGCTCATACAGAGAGTGGTTCTATCTTCTGCTGTAACTAGCAAAGCTCCTTACCCTCCAGGGCCAGTTAAGTGGTTCGAAAATCACCTGGGACCGTGCGAGGCTGGCCCCAGAAACAGCTGCATGAGGCTCATGCGTTTTTGAGGGCCTACAGAGTTACGAATTGAGTGCGGACCTTATTCTTCATGCCTTCAAACAAGATTTTGCTTGTTGTGGTTACTCTGTAACAATTGTACTTTTTCCTATGGCGAACGTTCCTAAGAATTATCCCAGAAGAACCCGTGTTAGACATCTCAGACACCACAACAGGTGCTTGAGCAGGTGTTCATTTCAATTTGTTCTGGTCTTTTGTAAAAAATCGACCTCTGTAGTCAAAAACTCATTATGTATACATATAGGATAGAGGGCAATGCGTCTATTCCACTATTCAGCATTGGATTCTTTGTTTTTCATCATTCCTGTTTACTTAGTAGGCTCTATGTATCAGCTGTCAGATAATGTCTAGAGAAGCAATTTCGACGCATAGTTACCATTTTTACAAAGCGTGGAAGGATCTCTATTGATATTATTGATATCTCTATTGAGTTCAGATTTGTTGCTAGAATCATTTCCATACTTGTATTTATTTATCTGTTTATTCAGTTGAACGTTGGAAAGCTGTAACAGAAGTAAGCAAAGCATGAACAAACAGGCTTCAGAATTCTGTAGGATGGGGAATTGCTATACCATGTGATACTTGGAAGAACAAATAATCAGGGCAGCCTAGAAAAATTTTCAAAGAGCGGTGAAAGTGAAATCCAAGGATTTGACTACCCATGGAAGGAGATCTCACATACGTACGTGAATGACTTGCGAAAAAGGTGAAAGGCTTGTCTTACATGAGATTAAAGAGAATAGTGAATAGATAGTGATTGACCGTGTTCTGTCTGAGTGGAGAAGATTGAAGTGGGTTTCTTGTCCATGCAGCTCCCCGAACCGTCAATATTCCTGCCATTTCACTTGCTGTGAATTTTTTCCTCCTTACATCCCTACGGTTTCCCTTAGTATTCTTCGACAGCAGTGTTTTTAATAAGACCTCTTAGTCGATGTTTCCTTTAGTAATGTGAGACGCACTGTTCACCGTTCCAGAAATAGAGCAATCCCTGTACGACAACGATTTCCTTCGAAATCCTCTCATGCAGCATCACCTTTTGTTTTCGATAGTTTCTTCCTCTTACAATCGCAAGGTAATAACAGCTTACGGTAAATTGGTTTTGTTCAATGAGGCTGTGGTAAATATTTCCAACAAGTTCAGATATTATTGCCAATGCTTATCCGGGAACAAAAAATCCTACAATTGTTCTCTGGTTCCCCTTCATAACAATCTTTTTTCGAGTGTACGCAAAGATTTTCTTTCAGCACAGTGCTCCTTCTACTAATACCCCTAATTGTTTCCCGTGATGCCACTGATGGATTAATTGTTTGCGTCAGCGACAATACGATTAACTTGTGAAGAATCACCTATTAATTGGATTGTGTTTTTGGGGTCTTAACGCTCGCTGCAGCTTCATCGCTGTTTCTTTTTTTCAAATTTCCCAACATGGCTTTAGAGCAACGTCACGTATTAGAATACTTCTTATCTGCTGTTCTTCTATGTAATCGTGCACAACTAGCTAATTCATTCAATCCTGACGAAGCTCTTCACCAGAATTAGATTAATAATAACCTTTTCTTTCAATATTAGTGCTCTATGCAATTAAAGGCAGCACCCACGATAATCTTCACCTTCGAACTTTTGAGAGTTTTCGAACCTCAGGCATTGTCCCGACAATTCTGTGATGGAAATGCTGTCAGAAACCCCGCATTTCATGAGATATCACAAGTATAACATCAGTTCAACAGTTCGAACCCAGCCCGCTGGTACGAGTTGACCTGCTGTGCAGAAATAGCCGTGGGGCGATGTTGGAACGAATCAGCTGTTTTCACATACAATCGCTCAGTTTTTCTTTGAAAAAATACCATTCTTACACTACTTTGGCTGCAGCTGTCTGTTTGCATTCTAATCTTACTTTTCACCAGCTGTTTTCCATTTTCTCTTTTCATAACAACCATTTCTTCCTATTTTGTGTGTTTGTACTATTTCTTTTCCATTCTTTCCCACATGTACTCGTTTTTTCTTCACCAGTAAGTCTGTGCAGCCCACACTTCATTTTCTTCTGATTTCTGTTCTTTTCTGACTTGAATATGCTGCAAAACCACGAAAATATCCAAATCCGTTGAGGAAATACGTGGCGATCAAGTCAGTGTTATCGACTTTTTGCCCTACCCCATGCCTGACAACTCGACCGTTTTGTTCAATCGCAGCAAATTCAAAGTATCCGAAAATTGTTTTCCTGTGACTTTCAAGTGGAATCGACCCTCATATTCGTGTTCTTCATGGTCGAAAACCCAAGGTTATCTTGAAATCTTGGAGTTGAAAATTTCCGTGGGTGCTGCCTTTAAGTGGGTGCTGCCTTTAAGTTGTGTTGTTTTACATTTGTAAACCAATTTAAAGCTCTGTGTACACAACACAAGGAAGCTTGAACTGCCTCCATCGAAGTAGTGGGTTATCTGCTATCTACTCCAAACATACCGGAAAATTCTGGAATTTTCAATCCCTGTGAATAGTGCGACTGTGCAGATTTCCTGCTCTGGTGATCCGAAACGGCGATTTCTAGGCGAACCCTCTATAATATTGGATGTTATATCTTGTATTTCGCAAGATTCTGTTGGGTTAAATGTCATACCTTCCATTTTGCGAAATTCCGTAGGCTTCCTTTGTTCTATGCCTCCTGTTCTCGATCATATTTTGTGGAACCTGTGTACTGTCAAGAAGTCCTTCAATTTCTGCTCCAATTTCGAGCAAAGTGCCTACTTTCTTTTAATATTCCCCTATGGAGGAAACCATACATTCTTAGTAACAAAAAAAAAGAGTGATCAAAGTCAAACTCTCAAGGGACATCAGCTTTTGTTTTCAACATCGAGGCGTAGCCACAGAATTACATACAAAATAGCTATGCACGCGTCTCTCAGGAGCAGTCATGTACGTAATTACACTGTTTTTTCGGAGAAAGGACTTACTGCTAGGGTTTTGAGCTTTGTTCTTCTGGGCTCTCTTGGGAGTTGTGATTCATTCCAACCTGGCCATAAATTGATAATGCTGTAGAGTTAATCACCCTTCTTGTAAAAACGGACACTCGTCTGGATTGTAATGGAGAGGTTCTGTTTCTAATCTGACAAATAACTGTTGATGTTTGCTTGTTTTTCCGCATGTTGTTGTTTGTCTGGAAATGACGCAGCAACCGTGGGTTGAATCTTTCCTATAGACGCTGATTTACCGAACAGAGATCTGGTTTTTTGTATTTCACTTGACTTCTCTCACACCCCCTTACCCTTATGATATCTTTCCCAGTTCCAATTTTCTTTTGTTTACGCCTTGTTACGAAGTGACTCTTCATTTTTTATTCCACCAGCCGTGGAAGACCACCGTCCGATAATTATAATTGCTTTTTCGTCCGGCATCGAACACCATAGCTCTAGCTTTGTTCTTCTTCAGTGAATGTGGAATGCGCGAATGTGAATGCTTGCATGAGCCGACCGATGGTGTCGCCGGCGTCGTCAACCTGGTGAGTACCATATGAAGCCCTTCCAGCACCTTTCCTAGTGATTTTGCTTTGCAGGTTATGGTCATTGGCATTTTGCCAGCACTTGCGATTCTCGGGGTGCTGTTGAACTTTTTGAACATCGTCGTTTTCGCTTCACAACGCAACACTGCCGCTAAATATCTGACAGCGCTAAGCTGCAGTGACGTGGGTAAGTCAGTCAGTTACGCTGAAAGGCCTTCTTCATCCAGAATGTCTGAAGACCTACATAAGAATATTTAACTAGCATTTCTCCAACCTTTAGTGATTCCAATTTCTAGAAACGTGCTCATACATGCGCACGCATACATGTATAATATGACAGAGTTTTCCTCGTTCCAATCTGAGTTTAATGGGATTTAATTCTTTTGTTCTCAGCAAGTTCGGCGATAGTGAATAATACCTACCTATAGAGGCTTAGGACGACATTGTCCTTTGATGAACTACTCAATTTTTCTCCTTAAATTATGACGATGATTATGCTCTGCGCTCTGAAATGAGTGCTCTAAGTTCTTGGAGATGCCTTAAATTCAAGGATTAATTGCGGGTTTCATTTCAGGGATACCATGGTTGTCTGTGAAATCTCAGTTGAAATGTGTAAATGACGAATTAATCAGTATTATTTGGGAAAGCAGAGCAAAGGAAACCTTTATTCCCTTGCATAATCTACTGGTCATCACGAGTGTTTTTGAATTTCCCATGTTGTTTCTCAGTTTTATTGGATGCCCTAAAATTTCTGTCTGGGCCATTGCTAGTCAAATCTCTTCTCTTTTCTATGCAAGGCAGCTCTCCTTGATGGACTTGCTTTAACGATTTCTGTTGACGGCAATGAATTCCTTCACTGAGGGAAGTCGAAGCCGCGGATAGAAATCTGTGCATGAAGATTGCCCGATGGGCTTTTCGTTAGAGTCCAAGGAGAGTATACTGTGCCTTGCAGTCGCTCAAAGGACATCAGTTCTATCCACTATCAATGATTTGTGCCGAAAATCCATAAGAGGCCAGATCGGTGTCTCTGAAGAGGGAGGTGTGGGGTGCTATATTTTCCTTAAAGCATAGTAGCAGGCTTGGTCAATGAGCACTGCGGTGCTCATCATGAATAGTGAATCGCGCCTTCTCTTGGCATTGCACAAATAAGCTCATCCCCATCATTAGCTCCTGGATGCTAATCCAACACGAATTGGTAACCGATGAAGTAATAACAGATGATATCAGAATATTTACAAAGACTGTTGACATAGGGGATAATTGGGGGACATGCAGGGGAGGTAATGGTCGTGTCGAGCTATAATATGGTTTTCTTTTTTGATGCGCAGTCTCTGATCTTGCTCATCTTTCCTGTTTTAATGACAACAAATCCGGTGGCGAACCCTATCCTGTTATCCTAATTAATTTTGGCCCTATTGCCCAAAATTGTAGGGGATGTCTTCCACAAATGCAGTGACGAATCAATAAACTCTATTTTTGTTTGTGCGACTATATTCTGTCTCTTCAATCCAGAAAAATTCTCATCAAATAGTGCCAGCAAAATGCGACTCATTATTGCTTAGTTTTTTTTTTATCGATGAAGAACGCACTATCATCGCGTTTGTTGGACTAACTATACCCTGGAGAGCAATTATATTTGGAGTTTTTCCTCGAAAATATTGCATCGCTCAAGACAAGCAGTTGTCCCATAAAACCCCATAAAAAATGGCTTGTCAGGCCCTCCTACTAGGAAGACGCGCCCACGTTGCGGAGAGAAGCAGAAAGGAGAGGTATTTGGTTGGGAATTGAGTTAAAAGTCACATGAAGACCTATGGGACATTTCCACATTCACCATTTTACACGGAAGTTTTCCAGAAACTACGCGAAAACAGCCGGTGTAGAGTCACAGGAATTACTGGTATTGCATGGTCTCTGGGGCGAGAAAGCCCAACCACAACGAAATTCGTGGAACGTCCCCTATTAATCCACCGGGTCTTATGAAACTTCTGGGTTCACAAGCGCTACCAAATGTAGTTTATATTTTCAGGAGTATGTGTTGCCGGAGTGGTGGTTATTTTTGCCGACTCACTGAGGGCACGAGCGTTTGTGGTGGACCAGTTGTTTGTTTTTCTTCTGCCAAAGCTTATTCCACTTGGATTGTTTTTCCAGGTAAGTAAACGACAACATTGGGCCATTGTGTGTGCTTGACAGCTTGTTGCTCCAAATCTAGCCGGGTGGTCTTCAATATTCGGGAAACGAAACCAAGCTAAGACCCATTTTTGCAGATGCTTTCTGTTTACATAACGGTTTTGGCAGCATTCGACTGTTTCGTTTCGGTCTCACGGTAAGTCCTAGTCCTGTAGTTTTATTTTTTCTGTGGAATTTAGCTTGAATTTTATTCCAATAACTGAAGGAAACAATGAGAGTTATCCTTTTTCAGCGGGGTTTCCTCGTGCAACTCACGGTCAACATGGGCTCCACGGGTCTTGGCCGGGGTGGTCGTCACTGTTGCCGCCTACAATATGATCCAGTTTGCTGACCTAGAGGTGGGTAGAAGCCCAAAGGGGAATCCTTCGTAACTCAACAGGGATTCCGACGACACAGTTACCGTAATGTGCCTAATGCATGTGTGTATACGTACCGTACGCAATTTAAATGGACTTGTTAGGGCATCCTAGGCTACCAGGATACAAAGCTCTCCTTGAATAGAAGTGCAGAATCGACGCTGATACAAAAAGTGCAAAATTCTCACAAACATATTTCCAACATGTACCAAATCCACTTTCAATTGAGTTTATATTAGTTCAAACAGCTGCAGCCGAAAGACATTTTGCTCAAAAACGCTGAGGTACGTAATTGGCAAATCAATTATTGTAAGCACCTAAGAACGAAAAGGATTACTGTAAGGATTACAGTTATATGATGTAGACCTGAAATTCCGATAAGCTGCCTTGCCCTGGCATAATTTTGACACAGAATTGCTCCGTAAAACTGGAGACTGTCGCAAGCGTGAATCGCGCAGATTTCCACTTTTTTTTGCAAATTTCTGCTACGTTCTATTCTTTTTTCTTAGGTTTTTATGCCTGATCACTGAATTTCACCGATTTCTGGATAAACCTGACCTGAAAATCGCGAGGTTCTTGCGCTCTCGAAGAGGACGATGTATTTAAAGCAAGATCCCCCTGAAATTCTCTTACATTTTCCGGAAGTTTCTGCGGAGGCACTCACGAGCACGGTGGTTTTCGCATAACTTTCATGTAACACCCGCTTCCTTCTCTCGAAAATCTCAAGAAATTCAAGCCTCAACCGATAATGTAAGGAGTCAGGGTACGGTTCGAATAGTAATTCCTTAGAATACAGCAGGAAAAATGTTTGCTCTTTCAGGCCATCGAATGTCTCCATCCTGACAATTACACCTTGTACGAGTTATGCCCGACTGAACTACGGGTCAGCGAACTTTACGTTGTCGTCTACAAGTAGGTGCCCTTCCGTCATTTCCAGACACAGCTGTCAGTTTCATAGATCGAATTTGCTTTTTTTAGAGGCTACATGTACGCCCTCACTATGGCCTTCATACCTTTTCTTCTGCTCACCGTTCTCACAATTGGAATATTGTACCTTCTCAGGAAGAAGCAGGAGAAAGCCGAGAAGGTCAAATGTGAGGATGTTTACACTTTCGCACTTTGTTCACTGCCAGAGTTCGTCAGGATTTCGAAAGAAGTTGAAGGTCGCTCCAGTAAAACCAATTTAAGCTGGTTATCCACGAAAAAAGTCCAAGCCCTATGCCACCACTCTCAGAGCAACCCCCTCGAAGACCCTGGAAGAACAAAATTCGCAATTTCCCGAGAAGTCGAAACTCATTGTCAGGACAGCAAAATTTAGCAAACAATTCATGCACATCTCCAGTAGTTGTGTTCCGTATAGTTATTGATCGAACTCATTTTTTATCTTTGCGGTTATGCTTTCCTTTTTGCATAAAAACCAATTATTTGCCTGCAGACGACCGGGAAGCGATAAATTATTCAGGAGACCCCATAATAATTCTTCTCCCTGACAGCCTGCATAAGATTATTGGCATAAGCATGGCCGCTAGAAAGAAAACACCCAGATGTTACATTAGCGTAAGTTATAAGAAGCTGGCGTTAAGTGAGCTCCAGCAAAATGGGTTAACCTTTCGCCACGAGGCGAGCACCACTTGAGAATCGAGAAAGTCCTTCAGACTCGTTAACCAGCCTTTGAGTGGAGTGTGGCACTGAAATAAGCAAATGAGACTAAGGTTCACGACAGGAATTCCACTATGATATTTCCAGGTGAAGAACAAGAGGACCAAGGGTCGCCCGTTGTGCTGCTGCTGGTGATAGTTCTGTTTTTGGCCTGCAACGTTACATCTCTGCTCGTCAACGTCTTTGAGATGCTCAAGATGTAAGCTAATCTCTTCTACTCAGTAGATTCGAGCTTATCCGACGGTGGGCCTAGTTCCGGTCATGTCAGAAATGGACAAAAATACATAAAATAGTCGGAAAGTGGACCACATATTCTTGGGCTAATGAAACCTTTGAGGACTATATAAATTCGCATTGTCCTGCCATCATTCCTACAGTCGACGGCAATGGCGGTGGCCCATTCGCGGCCTCGAGAAGGACGCAGCGCAACCGCGCCGCGCGCGCCGGGATCAGCGTTGTCGCCGCCGGAATGCCATTTCTAGGGTCTTTTCTTCCCGATTTGCTCGAAAATCCTCAAAATCGAGTAGAAAAGCTGCAAGGAATTGCATAATAGCAGCAGAATACATAGGTTACTGCGCGCGCGGCACGGTTGCGCTACGTCCTTCTCAAGGTCGGCCAACGTCATTGACATCCAATGTACATATATTGTTGATTTCAAACGAAAATTTTGCGCACTTTGACGTATGTTTGGCTCAGGTCCAACACAGTGAACCTTCTAAACCTCACGATTTTGCGTTGAGTGGAGCACAAGTTCTACAGCGGTAACTATTTCAAATACATACGTAGCTATGTACGTATGTATTTGAAATAGTTTCGATTTTTGTAATCGATGACACGCAGCATATTCTTCCGGAAAACATCATGAACGAGTTTCTCTGCATTAATGTAGTTTGGATGCAGATTCTTAACGAATGTGAGAGTTACTGCTTACACAGTTGGCTATCACTCA